>JBBGZY010001868.1:945000-977500 GCA_037952925.1 Lithobates clamitans
TTTCACCGAAAAAAATGTAAAAAATAATAAAAAAATTAAATTGAAAAAAAATTTAAAAAATGATAAAAAAAATATATATATATATATAAAACAACAAAAATGAAAAAGCTACTGACACCAGTGGTGGGACTACCAAGGTAGCACTTGCAGCTGGGCTCTGGTGTTCCGCCACTGTGGGGGGACCCCAAGACAGCAGAAAGCTGGCCCACTGCGGGACCGTAATAAAGGGTCCCACTATGGGAATAAATGGCTCCAGGATAAGTGGGCATGTCCCCGGTCAGGGAACCCTTCATAGTTTCTTGCAACGGGGGCCCTGATGGTTCTAGTTACGCCACTGCCGTGTAGTTAGCTGTTTTGGCTGGAGTCCAGCTATACATAACACATGCAAATCCACTTTAAATGTGTTTGTAGTGTACAGGATCACTTTTAACAGAAAATTAAATAAACGTTTGCTACATTTTCATATAGAGAATGTTTGATCGCTGAATGATTTGTCTGTGAAAACACACACACAGCACACATTGTACAGACATGCAAATCCTTTATTGTTTCCTGGCACAGTGCGCTCCTGTAATCAGGATCCCCGGGGTCGGTATGTGGCACAAATTAAAAATGAAACCTTCACATATTTCCAGCAAGTAGTAGCTGTGATCTCAGCTGTGCCCTCTGTGGAATACGATCCACCCTGAAGAAACACTCCAGATGCCGCTGGGAACAGCTGAAGTGCACTTCAAATGTGCTTCGTACTGATATGGTAGGCCTACCCGTCCAGAACACATTCCGGGGGTAATTTTCTTGTGTCAACTGTGAATAACACCACCTTATGCCATTCTCTTTGGCTTCCTGGCCTCCAGTTCTGCCCATCATACTAACAGCAGGGCATGCATATGTATTAAAGAAGAATTATCACTTTTTTTAAGGGCTTGTTCACACCTGCATGAACCATTGCAGTTTGAAGTTGGATCTCTTTTCACAAGCGACTTCCAAGCAATTAGGAAGCGATACCGTGCCTCCTGAATGCCCGCTTTTTTGACAGCTGAATGGGCATTTTACTGTATATGCGGGGCTTTTTATTTTTATTTTTTTACTAGGAAGTTAGGTGCAGGAACTCATTCTACCCACCCAACTCCCCAACCCCGCCCCCAATTCCGCCATTCCTCGGGGAAGAGAAGTAAAGTGATGCAAAATAAATGGTGTGGTCAAGGAATGTCTAGCAAGCATAGGACTCAGGAATACATAACATACACAAAAAAAAAAAAAAAAAAAATCAGCACATGGGACAGGACTTACATTTACTGCCCCTGTGACAGGTCCCTTGGCTCCATTAAAGTGTTTGTAACCCTAGAAAAAAAAATGTATCCTGTTCCCTTGAAGCATGTTATACAGCGCAGTACTTGTGCTGTGTCATTTGACCCCCCCCCCCCCCCATATCACCTAAAAAACCTGGCTGATCCTGCCTGGCTACGCCCTCCCTGCCTGTAAACTGACCACTGTTTATTACGGCTGCTGAGCCCTGACACAGTGGTCAGTTTACATGCCTCCGTCATCCGCAGCTCTCCTCTCTGCTCTCCCCTCTCCCTGCCTGTCAGTTTCGTCCACTCCCTAGCCCTTCCCGCCTTTTTTTTTTAAAATGCCGCTGTGTACCTCATTTCATAGCGCCGACCACCGCTCACGTGACCGGCTGCCTCTCTCCTCCTCTCCTCCTCTTGGCTGACTTCAGCAGGGGTTTCTTAGCCCCGCCCGCTGTAGCTGTCAGATCGAGAGAGGGGAGAGGCGGCCGGTCATGTGAGCGCCGATCGGCGCTATGAAATGAGGTATACAGCGGCAGTTTTTTTTTAAAACACATGCACTGAGGACATTATTTAATATAGCAGAGGGGATTTTAATAATGTCATAGAGTGGCTTAACCACCACTTCAACCTCCCACAGCATCGGAAGTTCATCAATGCAGGGGAGGGGGCGGGGGTGGTCGATAGACACCTCCCAGCTTTCTGGAATGGCAATGAGGGACACCTATTAGCAAAAGTATGTAGGCAAAAGGCACACCCCCTTCCACGCCCCTTAAAGTGTTACTAAACCCGGGACCCTGCATTCACTATATCTGGTCTCCCACAGTACACAGAACATGGAAATGCAATTATTTTAGTAAATCTAAACTGCTAAATACCTTTTCTTATCAGCAGTATATAGCAAGTCCTGTGACTTCTATCAGTGTCTGGTTAAAGCTTGTAGGAGGGGTTTTCATACTGCACTGGCTGTCCCATCAGGATGCAGGACCCCTGACCCTCTGTCTGGACAGTGCTGATCACATGCACGCTCCCAAGAAAAAACAAAAATTCTCTAGCAATACACACCAAACTGAGCATGTGCAGCTTGTCCCCTGTATTATCATGAAATATATTGAGGACAGTGGGAGGGGAGGATCAGGGAAGACAGGATCAAACAGCCTTTTTACACAAGGCACAGGATTAACCCCTTAGGTTCCACAGTGAGTATAACAATCATGCTTTACTGCATATACAGACTGATTTTAATTTGGATTACTTATGTGAATCGGCATCCGTTACCTGTCTATTGGTGCAAGTCTAATCTCGCTCAGGAGGAAGTGATATTCTTGGAGCTGAGATTACCATGAGATGTTATCTACCGCTTAAATATCTTTACCTTCGGGTAAGAGTCGGTGTGATTGGGTGACGGCTTCCATCTATCATTACAACAGCTCAGGAACATCACTTTGGATGCTTATGAACAAATTATTCTTATTATGAACATTATTTATTATTATTATGGACATTATTTAGTACAGCGCTGCACCCTTACCACATAGTGCTAAAAATATGCACTGTCACCGTACTAAGGACACTGGTCTGGGAAGGGGTTAAACATCCAGGGCGATCAAAGGATTAAATGTGTGCCTAACCTGTGTTTGTGTACTGTGTGAGGTGCTTTTACTTAAGGGATGTGCTTTGCAGGGAAATAAAAACCCAACACATCCCCGCTGATAGGACAGAACTCTGTTTTGTTTACATTGACAGTTCCATCCTGTGTTCCTCCTCGCTGGTCAGCGGGTGCCCGCAGTCACCCATTGGCCGGTACCCACTAATCTGCTTTTGCTGTAACTAATCACAGCTCAATCTGTGTGCTCACGCTCTCTACCCAGAAGAGCAAAATCTGTATGTATATATATATATATATATATATATATATATATATATATATATATATATATATATATATATATGTATATATGTATATATATATATATATATATATTACATATATATATTACATATATATATATATACATTTTACATATATATACAGTTGTGCTTATAAGTTTACATACCCTGGCAGAATTTATGATTTCTTGGCCATTTTTCAGAAAATATGAATGATAACACAAAAGCTCATAAATCACAACAGAAACTACTATCCTGATCAAAAGTTTACATACCCCAGTTCTTAATACCGTGTATTGCCCCCTTTAACATCAATGACAGCTTGAAGTCTTTTGTGGTATTTGTGGATGAGGCTCTTTATCTTCTCAGATAGTAAAGCTGCCCATTCCTCTTGGCAAAAAGCCTCCAGTTCCTGTAAATTCTTGGGCTGTCTTGCATGAACTGCCCGTTTTGAGATCTCCCCAGAGGGGCTCAATGATATTGAGGTCAGGAGACTGAGGTGGCCACTCCAGAACCTTCACTTTATTCTGCTGTAGCCAATGACAGGTCGACTTGGCCTTGTGTTTTGGATCATTGTCATGTTGGAATGTCAAAGTACATCGCTTCTTGGCTGATGAATGCAAATGTTCCTCCAGTATTTTTTGATAACATACTGCATTCATCTTGCCATCAATTTTAACCAAATTTCCTGTGCCTTTGTAGCTCACACATCCCCAAAACATCAGCGATCCACCTCCGTGTTTCACAGTAGGAATGGTGAACCTTTCATCATAGGCCTTGTTGACTCCTCTCCAAATGTAGCGTTTATGGTTGTGGCCAAAAGGCTCAATTTTGGTCTCATCACTCCAAATGACTTTGTGCCAGAAGGTTTGAGGATTGTCTCTGTGCTGTTTGGCGTATTGTAAGCGAGATAATTTGTGGCATTTGTGTAGTAATGGCTTTCTTCTGGTGACTCGACCATGCAGCCCATCTTTCTTCAAGTGCCTCCTTATTGTGCATCTTGAAACAGCCACACCTCATGTTTTCAGAGAGTCCTGTATTTCACCTGAAGTTATTTGTGGGTTTTTCTTTGCATCACCAACAGTTTTTTCCCGACAGTTGTAGCTGGAATTTTAGTTGGTCTACCTGACCGTGGTTTGGTTTCAACAGAACCCCTCATTTTCCACTTCTTGATTAGAGTTTGAACACTGCTGATTGGCATTCTCAATTCCTTGGATATATTTTTATATCCCTTTCCTGTTTTATAAAGTTCTACTACCTTTTCCCGCAGATCATTTGACAATTCTTTTGTTTTCCCCATGACTCAGAACCCAGAAACGTCAGTGCAGCACTGGATGAAAGATACAAGGGTCTGTCAGGAGTCTAGAAACTCATTGACCTTTTATACACACACACTAATTACAAGCAAACAGATCACAGGTGAGAATGGTTACCTTCAACTACTTGCCGCCCGTGCTATAGCCAAAAGACGGCTGCAGCGCGGGCCTTAATTGCCGGGAGGGTGTCCATATACGTCCTCCCGAACAAGCGCAGTCTGCGCGACCCGCTCTGTGATCACCGAGTCTGAGACTCGGCTAATCACAGATCCAAGTAAGGGGTTGATCCTGGCCCCTTACCATGTGATCAGCTGTCAGCCAATGATGGCTGATCACATGATGTAAACAGATGCGCGGTAATCGGTATTTTTTTTTGTGAGGGAAAAAAAAGGCCGATCACCGGCTTCTGTCAGAGGGACATCGGTCCCTCACTCTGAAAGCCGCGGCTGAGCCCACCAGTGTCACCTACCAGTGCCCATAGTGCCACCCATCAATACCCACCAGTGCTGCCAATCAATGCCCATCAGTGTCTAATAATCAGTGCCACCCATCAGTGCTGCCTCATCAGTGCTTATCAGTGCCCATCAGTGCAGCCTCATCAGCGCACATCAGTGAAGGAGAAAAATTACCTGTTTGCAAAATTTTATAACAAACTATGAAACAGTTTATTTTTTTTTTAAATTTCGGTCCCTTTTTGTTTTATTTAGCAAAAAAATAAAGAACCCAGCAGCAATTAAATACCACCAAAAGAAAGCTCTATCTGTGTGAAAAAAATGATAAAAATTTCATTTGGGTAAACTGTAGCATGACCGTGCAATTGTCATTGAAAGAGTGACAGCCCGGAAAATTGGTCTGGGCAGGAAGGGGGGTTTAAGTGCCCAGTAAGCAAGTGGTTAATAGCCATTCAAACCCCTTTGTGTCATATATATATATATTAGGGCTGTTACTGATTAAAATTTTTGTGTTCGATTAATCTTTTTTTTTTTTAAATCGATTAATCGACTAATTTTGATTAAATATAACGCACATACAGATCCAACTACTTTTAGCTGATCTCCTTGCATTGTACTGTGCATGCGCTGCGCTTGCGCAGTACAAACTACTACGGTGATGCCGAAAATTGCCGAACATAAACAGCTGTGAGTGAACTCTACAGCGCGCATGCGCAATTAACATGACGTTCTACCAAACTATGCCCCGCACGCTCACGATGCTCGTGCTACTCTGCAAGGGGCGTGTCTATTATTACTGTTATACCGTGTAAGCCTTCATTTCTTTAAACACGCCCCGCAAACAGCTCTGCCCATTATTTAAAATTCCTCTCCTTCTGTAGCCATCCGCCCCTTACACGATATAACAGTAATAATAGACCCTCCCCTTACACAATATAACAGTAATAGACCCGCCCCTTACACGGTATAACAGTAATAATAGACCCGCCCCTTACACAATATAACAGTAATAGACCCGCCCCTTACACGATATAACAGTAATAATAGACCCGCCCCTTACACGATATAACAGTAATAATAGACCCGCCCCTTACACGATATAACAGTAATAATAGACCCTCCCCTTACACAATATAACAGTAATAGACCCGCCCCTTACACGATATAACAGTAATAATAGACCCGCCCCTTACACGATATAACAGTAATAATAGACCCACCCCTTACACAATATAACAGTAATAATAGACCCGCCCCTTACTTGATATAACAGTAATAGACCCGCCCCTTACACGATATAACAGTAAAAATAGACCCGCCCCTTACACAATATAACAGTAATAATAGACCCGCCCCTTACACAATATAACAGTAATAATAGACCCGCCCCTTACTTGATATAACAGTAATAGACCCGCCCCTTACACGATATAACAGTGATAATAGACCCGCCCCTTACACGATATAACAGTGATAATAGACCCGCCCCTTACACTATATAACAGTAATAATAAACCCGCCCCTTACACGATATAACAGTAATAATAGACCCGCCCCTTACACGATATAACAGTAATAATAGACCCACCCCTTACACGATATAACAGTGATAATAGACCCACCCCTTACACGATATAACAGTGATAATAGACCCGCCCCTTACACTATATAACAGTAATAATAGACCCGCCCCTTACACGGTATAACAGTAAAAATAGACCCGCCCCTTACACGATATAACAGTAATAATAGACCCGCCCCTTACACGATATAACAGTGATAATAGACCCGCCCCTTACACTATATAACAGTAATAATAGACCCGCCCCTTACACGATATAACAGTAATAATAGACCCGCCCCTTACACGATATAACAGTAAAAATAGACCCGCCCCTTACACGATATAACAGTAATAATAGACCCGCCCCTTACACGATATAACAGTGATAATAGACCCGCCCCTTACACTATATAACAGTAATAATAGACCCGCCCCTTACACGATATAACAGTGATAATAGACCCGCCCCTTACACTATATAACAGTAATAATAGACCCGCCCCTTACACGATATAACAGTAAAAATAGACCCGCCCCTTACACGATATAATAGTAATAATAGACCCGCCCCTTACACGATATAACAGTGATAATAGACCCGCCCCTTACACGATATAACAGTAATAATAGACCCGCCCCTTACACGATATAACAGTAATAATAGACCCACCCCTTACACGATATAACAGTAATAATAGACCCGCCCCTTACACGGTATAACAGTAATAATAGACCCGCCCCTTACACGATATAACAGTAATAATAGACCCGCCCCTTACACGGTATAACAGTAATAATAGACCCGCCCCTTACACGGTATAACAGTAATAATAGACCCGCCCCTTACACGATATAACTAATAATAGACCCGCCCCTTACACGGTATAACAGTAATAATAGACCCGCCCCTTACACGGTATAACAGTAATAATAGACCCGCCCCTTACACGATATAACAGTAATAATAGACCCGCCCCTTACACAATATAACAGTAATAATAGACCCGCCCCTTACACGATATACACATTAAAACAAAAAAAAAATGGCTAACTTTTACTGTTTCGTTTTTTTTTTTTATTCGTTGAAGTGTATTTTTTCTAAAAAAAATTGCATTTGAAAGCCCGCTGGGCAAACACAGTGTGACATAAAATATTGCAGCAATTGCCATTTTATTCCCTAGGGTCTCTGCTAAAATATATATAATATAATGTTTGGGGGTTCCAAGTCATTTTCTAGCAAAAAATACTGATTTTAACTTAAGAAAGAAGTGTCAGAAAAAGATTTAGACTTTAAGTGGTTAAACTTCCTGCATTTACAGGTTGTTGAAAACTTGGCAGACTGCCTGGATTATTTATTTACACAGAAGTTTTCTCCCTTTGATCTAAGAAGGAAGCTTAGTTAAAATGTTTCAAGTTAAAAGACTTGGTGGATGCTTTCATTTGACAGCTGAGTGAGCAGATAAGTCTCTCCACTTTGTTTATATGAAAGAATCGGCAAACTTTGCAGGACAGATCGTGGTGGGGGGGGGGGTGTGTGAATTGAGATCACGATTTTTTAACGATTAATTGTGCAGCTCTACAACAGACGTGAGGCACGTACCCTGGATGCCGGCACTGGCACACAGAAGCTGGTGAAGGAAGTGAGTGGTACAAAAAAACATCCTCCCAAAGCACTTCGGTGCTAAGCGACAGGCTGGAGAAGACCGGGCCGCTGGAGGTGGCGGAAAGGCGTTCCACCACGTTCCGGCTGAAAAAAAAAATCCCTGTGTGTATGTATAGACTGCACCACAACTGTGTAGCAAGCGCTTGTCTGCAACGTGGCCCCGTTCGCTTGATTGGGTCACATTTGGTGGTGCTGCTGCTTTCCGAATGTGATGGGGGGGGGTAATCATTTTATTAAAAGGTAGTGCCGACCTCCTCGGGAGCAGAAATAGAAAAAATAGTAGGCATAAGAATGTAACTAATCACATGACCTTTATTAATGGCGATGTGATTTTTTTAGGTGGCATATTAAAGGGTTGAGTTTCTCATTAACAAAACTTGCAACAGTTTCCTGTGTTTTTGTGACCTCTGAGCCCGTCGTCATTATTGTCTGCATGCAGCAGATTCTCAAACATCTGTCAGATGTGTCATCGGTGATCGCGTCCCACTTACAGGAAATACCGAGGCTGCTGATTCTGCACATCCTAGTTTCCTGGTTTTTATGTGAACCCGCTCACCTCAGTGCGTTCTGTGTTACTCACACAGAATATCTATGCTGATTAGGGATGCACCGATACATCAGCTGCTGAAATTTAAATGCCAAAAATAGAGTTATCGGCGCTTTGCCGATAAGAGAAAAGGTGCTGATAATGACATGCTGCGTCCCGTTGGCTTCAATGCAAAATCATGTCCCATTGACTTCAATGCAAAATTGCCCCCTATTGACTTCAATGCAACCCCCCCCCAAATTGACTTCAATGCATAAACCCCCCCTATTGACATCATTGCGTAAACACTCCCTATTGACTTAAATGCAAAAGCGCCTTCTTATTAAATTCAATGCAAAAGCGCGTCCCTATTGACTTCAATGCAAAAGCGCGTGCCTATTGATTTCAATGCAAAAGTGCATCCCTATTGACTTCAATGCATAAACGCCTCCTATTGACTTCAATGCAAAAGCGTGTGCCTATTGATTTCAATGCAAAAGAGCGTGCCTATTGACTTCAATGCAAAAGTGCGTTCCTATTGACTTCAATGCAAAAGCGCCTTCCTGTTGACTTCAATGCATAAACGCCTCCTATTGACTTAAATGCAAAAGCGCGTGCCTATTGACTTCAATGCAAAAGTGCGTGCCTATTGACTTCAATGCAAAAGCGCGTGCCTATTGACTTCAATGCAAAAGCGCGTCCCTATTGACTTCAATGCAAAAGCGCCTCCCTATTGACTTCAATGCAAAAGCGCCTCCCTATTGACTTCAATGCAAAAGCGACTTCCTATTGACTTTAATGCAAAAGCGTGTCCCTATTGACTTCAATGCAAAAGCACTTCCCTATTGACTTCAATGCAAAAGCGCGTGCCTATTGACTTCAATGCAAAAGCGCGTCCCTATTGACTTCAATGCAAAAGCGCCTCCCTATTGACTTCAATGCAAAAGCACCTCCCTATTGAATTCAATGCAAAAGCACCTCCCTATTGACTTCAATGCAAAAGCACTTCCCTATTGACTTCAATGCAAAAGTGCATCCCTATTGACTTCAATGCAAAAGTGCATCCCTATTGACTTCAATGCAAAAGTGCGTCCCTATTGACTTCAATGCAAAAGTGTGTCCTTATTGACTTCAGTGCAAACCCCCCTATTGACTTCAATGCATAAATGCCCCCTATTGATTTAATTGCATAAACATTCCCTATTCACTTCAATGCAAAAGCGTCTTCCTATTGAATTCAATGCAAAAGCGCGTCCCTATTGACTTCAATGCATAACTGCCTGCTATTGACTTCAATGCAAAAGCGCTTCCCTATTGACTTCAGTGCAGAGAAGCCATGTTCCTGGGACATGGTGTGACCCCGATCTCATTAAAGAGACAATGACGTGGCTCTTTACCCATGTGATCGGATGTGTCCAATCACAGCTGATCACATATAAACAAGGAAGTGCCGTTTATCGGCCCTCCTCGCGCACACTGGCAGAGCAACATCTCCTCTCAGGGAAGAGGTGAAAAGGTAATCAGTACCCAGATTACAATGCAGCCCCAGCAGTGCCCATTAGTGACGCCAGTCTGTGCCCATCAGTGCTGCAAATCAGTGCTGCCCATCAGTGCGTATCAGTGCTGCATATCAGTGCCCATCAGTGCCGCCTTATCAGCCCACATCAGTGAAGGAGAAAAATTACTTATTTACAAAAAAATTTTGACAAACTAAGAAAAACATTTTTTTTTTTCTAAATTTTTGGTATTTTTTTTTGTTTTTTAGCAAAAACATTAAAAAACCCTGCGGGGGTTAAATACCACCAAAAGAAAGCTCTACTTGTGTGAAGAAAATTATTAAAAATATATTTGAGTACAGTGTAGCACGACCGCGCAATTGTCATTCAAAGCGGGACAGCGCTGAAAGCTGAACAATTGGCCTGGGCAGGAAGGGGGGTATTAGTGCCCGGTATTGAAGAGGTTAAATAAACGTGAAGACGTTCCATTCGTGTGCTGAGTGAGGTGCCCCTGATTTGGTCTTGTCCTTCCCCTGATCTCTGCCAGCTACCAGATTCCCCGTTGTCCTCACACAAGGACTCCGTCTGCCCCCAGACAGAACAGAACACCGGATCCCATGTTTAAAGGGGCAGCTTTGTGGACCCAACAATAGGAATTTGGATTCTGTATTGGATTATTATGCCGATTGTTTTCTTTGTGTGTGACGATCTCATCATCAGATGTCGGGTTTACATCGCAGACAAAGGTGTAGATCAGATGTTACCTTTTACTGGATGTATCACATGACCTAAAATAACAATGTGCTGTGCTAAGAAAAAAGCAATATGTGTTCACGGTGCAAAATAAAAAACAAACCTATATTATTACATACACTATATTACCAAAAGTATTGGGACGCCTGCCATTGCACGCACATGAACGTTAATGACATCCCAGTCTTAGTCTGTAGGGTTCAATATTGAGTTGGCCGACCCTTTGCAGCTATAACAGCTTCAACTCTTCTGGGAAGGTTTGAAATTTGCTTTTCAATCTTAGCGCCAGCTAAAAAAAAAGTTAGGAGACATTTTATTTTATTTTTTTTGAACCACTTCCAGACCACCCACCGTCGTTATACGTCAGCTGTTTGAAGAGGAGTATCGTTGTTATGGCAGCCGCTAGCTGTCATAACCCCGGTATCTTCTTCTTCAGTGAACGGACCGGTTTCAGATAAAAGTGGTCTCTGCGGCGGATTCGCCGCAAGATCACTTTTATCAGCGGCGGGAGAGGGCCCCCCCTCCCGCTGCGCTCCGGTGCCCTCCGCTGCTTACCGGAGCTGTCGGTAGCGGCGGAGGCGATCGGATCTTCACCATTGCTGGGCATGGAGACGAGCGAGGGGAAGATGGCCCCCACCCGTCTCCATAACAATGCAGGGCGGAAGCGACGTCGAAACATCACTTCCGCCCACAGCTCTTAAAGGGCCATTTTTTTAAATTTTTTTTTTTAAATTACAGTTTTTTTTAATTTATTTTTTTTGCATTTTAGTGTAAATATGAGATCTGAGATCTTTTTGACCCCAGATCTCATATTTAGGAGGTCCTGTCATGTTTTTTTTCCTATTACAAGGGATGTTTACATTACAGGAATAAAAGTGACACAATTAAAAAAAATAAAATAAAACAGTGTAAAAATAAAAAACAAAAGGTAAAATAAATAAGCAAAAACGAGCTCGCGTGCAGAAACGAACGCATACGTGGGTAGCGTCCGCATATGAAAACGGTGTTCCAACCACACATGTGAGATATCACCACGATCGGTAGAGCGAGAGCAATAATTCTAGACCTCCTCTGTAACTCAAAACATGTAACCTGTAGAATTTTTTTTAAACGTCGCCTATGGAGATTTTTAAGGGTAAAAGTTTGTCGCCGTTCCACGAGCCGGCGCAATTTTGAAACTCGACATGTTGGGTATCTATTTACTCGGTGTAACATTATCTTTCACAATATAAAAAAAAATGGGCTGACTTTACTGTTGTCTTATTTTTTAATTAAAAAAATTGTGTTTTTTTTCCAAAAGTCCGCTGCGCAAAAACAATGTGACATAAAGTATTGCAACGACCGCCATTTTATTCTCTAGGGTGTTAGAAAAAAACATGTATAATGTTTGCGGGTTCTAAGTAATTTTATAGCAAAAAAAAACTCTTTTTAACTTGTAAACAACAAATCTCAGAAAGTGGTTCGGTCCTTGAGTGGTTAACTAACAAACCTCGGGCTCGGTTCACATCCAGTGCCTTGAAAAAGTATTCATACCCCTTAAAATTTTCCACATTTTGTCGTGTTACAACCAAAAACGTAAATGTATTTTATTGGGATTTTATGTGATAGACCAACACAAAGTAGCACATAATTGTGAAGTGGAAGGAAAATGATAAATGGTTTTCGAAATGGAGTGTCCCTACCACAGCCATACAGATTACATACTCGAGCACTGATTGGCTCACAGGATAATTCACCTGGCAGTATGGCTGTGGGTAGTGGGAGGAAATCCACAGGAATATATACAAATCCCAGGCAGATTTTGTCGTTGTCTGTGCCATGTAAGTAACTGTAGCTTCTCTTTTATAGGCGGATGTTTATGGCTTGTCAAAGAAGATCAACCGCACAACATTGCAAGTGGAGCGATGGTTCAAGAGGAGGCGGAATCAGGACCGGCCTGCCGTGATGAAGAAATTCCAGGAATCCTGGTAAGAAAAATCAAAATTCTGAATCGTTTAATCTCATTGTGTTCCGTGACCACCTGCTTACCAAATCACTCAACCACTTACCTGCCCGCGCTATAGCAGGCTTAAATTGCTGGGAGGGCGTCCATAGACGTCCTCCCGTTCTCGCGCTGGGGGCACACGGGCGGCGCGCTCTGTGACCGCTGAGTTTGGGAGACTTGGCTGATCATAGATCGGGTAAAGGGCCAATCACAGCAGGCCCTTTGCCACGTGATCAGCTGTCAGCCAATGACAGCTGGTCACAGAAATAAACAGATGCACGCTGTCAGCATGAAGGAAAAAAAAGCTGTGGCTTCTGTTAGAGGGATTAGAGCAGTGATGGTGAACCTTGGCACCCCAAATGTTTTGGAACTACATTTCCCATGATGCTCAACTACACTGCAGAGTGCATGAGCATCATGGGAAATGTGGTTCCAAAACATCTGTGCTGCAAATCAGTGCCCACCAGTGCCACATATCAGTGCCTCATCATCAGTGCTGCAAATCAGTGCCGCCTATCAATGCCACCTCTCCATGCCACCTATCAGTGCCCACCAGTGCCACATATCAGTGCCTCATGATCAGTGCTGCCTATCAGTGCCTCCTGATAAGTGCAACCTATCAGTGCCTCCTGATCAGTGCAACCTATCGGTGCCACCCCTCTCTGCCACCTGTCGGTGCCTCCTGATCAGTGCAACCCATCAGTGCCGCCTCATTGGTGCAGCCTCATCAGTGCCGCCTCATTGGTGCCTCCTGATCAGTGCAACCTATCTGTGCCACCTATCAGTGCCTCCTGATCAGTGCCACCTATCAGTGCCACCCCTCTGTGCCACCTAATCAGTGCAACCCATCAGTGCCGCCTCATCGGTGCAACCTCATCAGTGCCTCCTGATCAGTGCCCATCAGTGCAGGAGAAAAATTACCTGTTTGCAAAACAAAAAACAAAATTTAAAAAGAACGTTTTGTGTGTTTTTTTTTTTTTTTTTTTTTTGTTTTCTTTCACAATTTTCAGTCTTATTTTGTTTGTTTAGCAAAAAATAAAAAAACCCAGCAGTAAATAAAAATACCACCAAAAGAAAGCTCTATTTGTGTGAAAAAAATGATAAATTTGGGTACAGCATTGCATGACCGAGCAATTGTCATTCAAAGTATGACAGCGCTGAAAAGCTGAAAATTGGCCTGGGCAGGAAGGGGGTCAAAGTGCCCGGTAAGGAAGTGGTTAAGTGGCCCTCGCTCTTCAAAATGATGAGCACTCCTGCACTAAGGGGTCTACTTGCACAAATGCCTTTTAGCATTCTCAGAGCCTTCATGAACAATCCCCCATATTAAGGCGCGGTTCACACTGCTACCATGGCAAACTCGTACGACTTTGCCTGTGACCGCGCCCTGCGACTTCTTTCTGACTGTGTTGCATTTAGGAACTTGTCTGTGGGCTGAAATCGCACCCAAGTCGGACCAAAGTAGTGCAGGAACCTTTTCTAAAGGTCGGATTCCATATTGTAGCAGTGTGAACCGAGCCTAAACCCCTGTTCACACTGGTGCGACTTGTCATGCGATTTGACAGGTCCAAATCACATTACAGGTCGCACCCTATTGTTGGCAATGGAACTGTTCAAATCGGTCCAATGCCGACTTTGAAAAAAGGTTTTCTCTAGTCATCTTCCAGGACGGCACACCTAAGTAGGCCTGCCGTCCTGGAAGATTTCCTAGAAAGCTAGTTACCGGTAAGTAACTGTTACTTTTTTTTTTGTGATTTCAGGTGTGACTTGCATAGACATCTGCGCATGAAGTTGCACAGATGTCAGCGAAGTCGCATCTGAAGTCCCACTGGCCTGCGGCTTTCAAGTGAAGTTGCACGATTTCAAAGTCTGATTCATAGCCCTCATTCACATTCAATATGGCTCTGAAATCACGCAACTTCATTTGAAATTGCATGATGTCAAAGCTGCATGTCAGTGGGACTTTAGGTGAGACTATGAGGACATCTGTGCGGCTTCATGCACAGATGTCTATGCAAGCCGTACCCTACTGCGTGCGCAGTAGGAAACTAGCAGTGAAGCCGCAAGGCTCCACTGCCTGTTTCCCTTACTTAGGATGGCGGTGCCAAGAGCCGAAGGACGGGGCGGCCTCGGGCGGCCGACATCGCGGGCACCCAGGACAGGTAAGTCTACTTATTTAAAGTCAGCAGCTACAGTGTTTGTAGCTGCCGACTTAAAAAAAAAAAATTTGCTGGCCGGAATCCCACTTTAAAGCGACGCAGTGCCGAATCGCAAAAAGTGCTCTGGTCGGGAAGGGGGTAAAATCTTCCGGGGCTGAAGCAGTTGAATTTGACAAAAAATCCTGGAAGCTGATTGGTTACTTCTATGCACAGCTGCACCAGATTCGGTATGTTCCAGTTTTAGTAAATCCCCCCCCCCTCCTCAGTCTTTGTATGTATCTAGAATGAGCACACTGGATTTATTTGCATGTATCGAGTTTAGTTGTGGATTTCTATGCAGGGCACGGGTCGGTCTGTGAACCGGAGCGGAGTGCATGGAAATCCTCACTGACACCAAAGTATTTTCACGGCTGTTTGTGCTGAATGTGCGGAGTGGGCGACCACACCCTGCCGGCAGAGCCGGGCCTGTGATTCAGCATCGCTCTCCTGCGACTCATCATGTGTTACTGGAAATAGCTCTGAGCCCAGAAAGGAAAGTCTATCATTGGCTTCTCCCCATGGGATTTATACAGACAGACGCATCCTGGGACTCAGTACTAGACCGCTTCATTCCTTTCTTGGGTGACGCTGGACTGCGGATCGCCCGCTGGGAAGGGATTATTTCCAGTGCAGTTCATGAACTCCTATCGGTTCTAGAGATCTTTTTAACACGTTGTAAAACTTCACTTGTAAAACAAAACATTTACAGCGCTGGCAATTTCTCATCATCGCAGGTCTGATCACATGTGATAACCAAAGAAGTTGTATTTCTTGCAAATATTGGGTCTCCTGGGGCAGTTGCTTACCTTTTTTTATTTTATATTATTAAAGAGGAACTGCAGTCTGCTCACATCATTTGTAATAAAAACACCTCTGCCATTCTGAAGCTTCCCTCCGACCACTTTGCATATTATTTTTATATATACTGTGATTCTGTACTTGCCAAATATGCTGCAGAAATCTCCCTCCACTGAGTCTGGCTGCAGCCATTTTAACTGTGGGCAGCTGAGGCTGCTGCCTGTTCACTTCCTGGATTTACACACAGAGGCACACCTCCAGCTCTTCAGCTCTCATTGGCCCTCTTATGACTCACTCCTCCTCCCTTCCTGGCAAACTGTCATAAGAGTGAGAGAGAGAGCTGTGCACGATGTCATAAGCCTAGGCTTTTTATCAGACAAGAAACAGGAAGTGGGCTGTATAAGGTATTTACTGGCAGAAAAAAAAATGTTTTACTATCCAAAATTAAAACAACAACAAGGGCAGAAGATTTAATAGATGGAAAGATGAAAATAATGACTGAAGGTCCACTTTAAAGTGATATTGAATACTGAAAAGTGATTGTTACATAGTTACATAGTAGGTGAGGTTGAAAAAAGACACAAGTCCATCAAGTCCAACCTGTGCATTGCACTGCTAGGTTGCAACCTATTGTAAAGGTTAATTTTTTTTTTTTTAAATAACAAACATGTTATACTTACCTGCACTTGCACAGAGCGGCTCCCGCTCCCCCTTTTCTGGGGTCCCCCGGAGGCGCTCCTGGCTCCTCCTCTTCGAGTGCCCCCTTGGAGGGCCGCTTTCCATGGGTGCACACTCCCGAGTCCTGCAGCTGTGTCCATTGACACAGACAGCAGGACTCGGCCCCGCCCCTCCCGCCTCCCGCGTCACTGGGAATGATTGACGGCAGCGGGAGCCAATGGCTCCTGCTGCTTTCAATCTGTCCAATGAGGACCCGAGAAAGCGGCTGGAGCTGCTGGGCTCATTCTCATCGCTGGAACGATCTGGTTCAGGTAAGAAAAAGGGGGGGGGGGGGTCTGGGGGCAGCTGCAGCACAGAAGGTTTTTTACCTTCATATATAAAACAATACATGCAACTGCTTTTAAGTATAACTAAAGGCAAAACTTTTTTCTTCGTTTCCGATAAAGTGGAGGGGGATTAAAATGCTTGTCTGGATTTTATTGCTGTCTGTGCCCCCGTTTGCTTTATATTGGGAGGTTCCATACTGCTTTATATCGGGAGGTACCATACTGCTTTATATCGGGAGGTGCCATACTGCTTTATATCGGGAGGTGCCATACTGCTTTATATCGGGAGGTGCCATACTGCTTTATATCGGGAGGTGCTATACTGCTTTATACCGGGAGGTACCATACTGCTTTATATCGGGAGGTACCATACTGCTTTATACCGGGAGGTACCATACTGCTTTATATCGGGAGGTACCATACTGCTTTATATCGGGAGGTGCCATACTGCTTTATATCGGGAGGTGCCATACTGCTTTATATCGGGAGGTGCTATACTGCTTTATACCGGGAGGTACCATACTGCTTTATATCGGGAGGTGCCATACTGCTTTATACCGGGAGGTGCCATACTGCTTTATACCGGGAGGTGCCATACTGCTTTATATCGGGAGGTGCCATACTGCTTTATACCGGGAGGTGCCATACTGCTTTATACCGGGAGGTGCCATACTGCTTTATACCGGGAGGTGCCATACTGCTTTATACCGGGAGGTGCCATACTGCTTTATACCGGGAGGTACCATACTGCCTTATATCAGAGGGTACCATACTGCTTTATATCGGGAGGTACCATACTGCTTTATATGGGGAAGTGCCATACTGCTTTATATCAGGAGGTACCATACTGCTTTATATCGGGAGGTACCATACTGCTTTATATCGGGCGGTTCCATACTGCTTTATATCGGGAGGTACCATACTGCTTTATATCGGGAGGTACCATACTGCTTTATATCGGGAGGTACCATACTGCTTTATATCGGGAGGTACCATACTGCTTTATATCGGGAGGTACCATACTGCTTTATATCGGGAGGAAGCATACTGCTTTATATCGGGAGGTACCATACTCCTTTATATCGGGAGGTACCATACTGCTTTATATCGGGCGGTTCCATACTGCTTTATATCGGGAGGTACCATACTGCTTTATATCGGGAGGTACCATACTGCTTTATATCAGGAGGTACCATAAGGCTAAAACAGGAAACTTTTCCCCTTCATTCCAAAAGAGGACAAAGCGGCAGTAGTTGGAACTATCATTAACTCCCGACTCGACTACACAAACTCCCTCTACACCGGACTACCTAAATACCAGATTGCACGCCTTCAACTCATCCAAAACACCGCAGCAAGACTGATAACAGGAAAAAAACCCTGGGAATCCATTTCCCCATCCCTGAGGAGCCTACATTGGCTAACCATAAAGGATCGGATCACATTCAAGACCCTCTACCTCACCCACAAATGCCTACATGGAAACGTGCCTCAACACCTATGCGAGAAAATAAAACGCTACGTACCTAATCGCAGTCTTCAATCAACCTACCAAAACCCCCCCCACGTTCCCGAATCCTGCTACAAATCAAAGGGAGAAGGAAGATTCGCAGTCCAAGGACCACGGCTATGGACCACTCTACCGACCCACATCCGTATGGAAGAAAACCATCAGGCCTTCAGGAAAAAACTCAAGACCTACCTCTTCTAACAAGCTGGACCCACAGGATGGACCAAGTGCCTTGAGGCGATTCAGTTCATTCATTCATTTACTGTGGCACTTTTATTTGTGAAGTAGCCAAAATATAAACTGCCGTCTGGCCGTTCCATAGATCCGCAGCCTGCGGAGGGGTCTCGAAGGGAAGTTTTCCATTATGCTAACTGACTTTAAGGGCCTCAGATTTAATGTAGTGTAATTAGAGACAGCATGAGCCCTCTGGGGGCTGTAATTACCGATCACCAGGAGAGCAATCCAATGTAATTTCTCCATGCAATGCTACACTTGCCAAGAGCCACTTTAATCTCCTTCCATAGACAATGGGCACATGGGGGTGATGCCCTCCCCATCCCCCCCCCCCCCCAATCTGCTTGTGTAAGGTTTAATCATGAAATGATTATATAGGTGGAATGAGAACTCAGCGATGGAAGACATTAAGGATGATGTTGCTGAGTGATCTGTATTACAGGAGACTGCTGCATAGATGATCCAAGATTATTACTGATTGGAATGGAGCGTGTAATGATCCTTCAACAATCTGTGGCTTTCATTCTATATCTTTTGAAATACTAGACGAGATTGCAGATGATTGACAACTTAATTTCCTCCGCTTTTCATACACAGCCTCCTGCCCTCTTTGATATTGGAAGAATTTTCGGGATGCAAAATATCTAATTTTTTCTTTTCAGGACTTTGCCAAGTACACAAGACTGTATTGTACATTGAGATTCACATTATCCTTCTATACAGCCTAAAGCAAGTATCTGCGCACCACAAACTGAGAACGCCATTTCATTCATTTTGAATATTCAAAGCAAACTCCCCCACCCATCCATGTCTCCATGCTTTATTTTGCTGAGAAACTTCTTTGAAAAACACCCCCCCCCCCCTAGCATTTTTAGCTGCAGCCATCTTGATTAAGGGCAGATGATTCTGTTTCAATATACATCCTATATAAGTTCAAATAAGGAGGGGCCAAGTAGAAACCTAGGGGTGGTTGGGTAGGAGCGTGGCGCAAACAGAAAAGAGGTCACACACCCAGCAGATGGAGATGTAAAGAAAAGCCAGGATAGACTGGGGGGTAAAAGGGGTCAAGAGGTTAGAGGCCAAGAGATGGGGGAGGGGAGGAAATAAGACCTCAGGAGCATTGAGGCTGTCCGTCTTAAAGTGGTTGTAAACCCTTACCAACCAGTTTTCCCTACAGGTAAGCTTATAATGAGGTTTACCTGTAGGTACTGGAAATATCTCCTAAACCTGCACGGTTTAGGACAGTGGTTCTCAACCCTGTCCTCAGGGCCCACTAACTGGCCAGAATTTAGGTGTTACCTTGGGGGAGATGCAGACTAGAATACTGCAATCGCTGAGCAGAAAATGATATCACCTGTGATGTATTTCAGTTATCTTGCAAACCTGGCCTGTTGGTGGGCCCTGAGGACAGGAGATGAGAACCAGTGGTTTAGGAGATATACGCTTGCGCTGACGTCATCGGTGCAAGCGCACTTTAGAAAGGACACGATCGTGCCGTTTCTATAGGGCCTGTGCCATGACCGTCGGCTCCCACACACATGCGCGGGAGTGACGTCACGCAACCCCGGCCAGTCACAGAGCCGGAGTCTGCGGCCCCCGGAAGGAAGAGGGGTGAAGATGGATGCTTCCACCAGCGGGGACATCGGGGGCTTCGTTTGCAGGTAAGTGCAAAATAATGGGCTACTATGTGATTCATACTAGCCCATTATGCTTTTACTTTGCAGGGGAATAAAGAGGAAGTAAAACCCATCAGGGTTTACTTCCTTTTTAAGAGGCTGGCTGGAGGGGGAGTCGGGAAGGCATATGACAGCCACGGTTCCCAGATCTTGAGGAACTTCGCATGGAAGTTGTTGCAAAGGGCGGTTGATTAATGTAGCAGTTACTCACTGGAATCCATTTGCCCTTAGCTCAGGCATGCAGGCAGGAGGGTGTGCTTAGCTTAGAAAGCCCCTCCTCTCCTCCTTCAGATGAAAGAAAAAAAAAAAAGCCCATGAAGACTCCTGGGATGTATATCATTTTGGCCTAGGTCAGAAAGCAGGAAGCAACTGAAGAAATGTGTAACAAAAAAAATTTAAATAAATAAAGTTTCAAACAAGTAAATGCAACAGGCTCCGTTCACATCAGCGCATCTCCGAAATCGCAGGATTTCCAGTGTGACTTTGGAGCATGACTGATGCGACCTTATGGTGCAATTTTGATCCGACTTTATGTTCTGTGGATCAAAGTGGCATCAAAAATCGCACCAAAGTAGTGCAGGAACCTTTTTAAAGTCAAACTTTGAAGTCGCACCAGTTTTGCTATTGAAAAGAATGGGGTCTTGTCATGCGACTTTTGATGAAAGTCACATAAGTGTGAATGGAGCCTAATGCTAGTGGCATAAGGTTTTAAATATTTCTTGTGGTTTTTTTTTCAATGACAATGGGCCAGACTAGCCTAGCACTGGAGCCACGGTCGCTGTCTGACATTTCAGCATGTTCTGGTAACTATGATGTCATGCTGACCTGGACATTTTATAGATGGGCAACTCCTATCCTCATATTGATTAGCAGTTCCAAATCATTAATAACTACTGCAGTAGGGAACAGACACAAAATATACACTCCGCATCTTTCCAAATAACTGTTCTGCTTTATTATGACGCAATTGAAGGTTTTTATACACATGATTACGTAGGTATCACATTATTATTACAATTGTAAGTTTATGGTAACAAGGGGCGTAACATAGGCAGGCTAATTCTAATCAGGACTCGAAAGAATGCAAAGATGTAATGAAAACATTATTAGTGCCGTGTGCACAGTGAGGGCAGAGTGCAATACATACAAAATACAATACAATTATATACAGAACTTACACATTTCCTTTACAATACTAACCCACACGCAGTGACCACGTCACCCACCACGTGTCCACTGGAAGATTCACTGTCTTGCATAATGTGTATTTTCCCCTATGGAGCGTGATTTCATTTTCCTGTAATTTTTTTCTGAAAAATGTTAAAAGAATTGAAATAATAAAAATAAAAATTTTAATTCATGTTGATTGTGAAAGTTTAGATCCGCCCCAATACAAGAGGTTGGCTAAATCTGGAAGCTCAAGTATAATGGCAGCAAATAGAGATTTCCCTCTGAACTCACAATCTGTTCTCTTTGCAGCTGGAGGTTCGGCTTCTACCTGTGCGCTTTGATTGGAGGAGTCGCCGTCCTGTATGATGTAAGTCACATGTTGTGTCTCTCATGTTTGCTGTCCCAGACAGTACTTCATTGGTGGAAGATAAAACCTGTATATGATATGTATGGGAACTTGGTAGAAACTATCCCACTTAGGCCGGCCATAGAAGGTTCGAGTCTTGGCTGGTTCTGCAGGAACCGGCCGAGATTTGGACCGGTAATGGGCAGGCTATTTGTACCCAAGTTGATTAATCAATCAGTTTGGGTACAACAAGCCTGCCAGAGTCTCCTGCGATTATCATTAGTGGCTGCTGTAGCCCCGCTAGCAATATTCTGACAACTGGAACGGCTTCCCCTGCCCCCCCCGCTGTCAGGAGAAGACAATGGCAAAGAGCAATAGGATCTGGGACCCAAACAATTTTGGATTGCCCCTGGCCATAACTATACCTGTATTGAGAGATATTATCTGGACACTGTGCTAACCGCTTATTTCCATTCTCTTTCTTTTACAGAAACCCTGGTTTTATGACGTGTGGGAAGTGTGGGTAGGCTACCCGAAACAGGTAAGACACCGAAACACTGACACCGTGTCTAGAAGTAAAGCGATGTGCCTGGCAAAGATACCGAACACATTGCATCAAAAGTCTAAAGTTAACCAATAAAGTTATTAAACTTCAGGAGGCTGCGCTTATTGCACCGCGGCCAGTGTGCGCTGGGGGAAACACGGTGCTGATATGCAAATCTCGGCACATCACGCTGTTTACTTTTTTTTTTTTTTTTTCTCAGAACTTTATTGAGATGTCACAAGTGACATTTCAATAGAGTTTTATTCACTGCAGCGGCATAGTAATGTGGTGATCTGCATCACAACATGCTGCATGAAAAAAAAAAAGAAAAAGGGGACTGCATGTAGTACACGGCATTGCTGTGGTGGGAACTGACAGCATAGGAAACAAAGGCATTTTGTGCTGTCTGTGCCGGCCATTCTCAACTAAGGTTCCTTCAGAGGCTGCTAGGGGTTCCTTGGGCTGTGGCTGATTGACCTCCTCCTTGATTGTATGTGTACAATGTTTATATAATGAGAAAACAACACAGGGTGGGCTGTACAGTAACTGATCATTGTGATAGCCAACCAAAGTGTTCAACTGATCGGTCCTCCCGGTTCCCGATCATTATTACAGAACTGAGAGCTGTCTGTGACAGATCAGTCTCTGTACTGGGAGTGTGCTGTACAGCGCACTTTCAGCACAAACACAGAAGTGCGTATATGCAGCCCCACGGATAAAGACGCCCTTTAGTGAGGCCGTATGTATGCATACACTCAACAGAAAGGCGTAAAAGCAACCTGACAAGTAAAAAACAAGTTTTTAAACAAGTAATTTATATTTGCCTTTGTATAACACCTTGTTAACCCTTAGTTTATCCTAATCATCCCTAATTAACTGTTTTTATTAATTTTTTTTAAATTTTATTAACCATTACTATTTAAACATGATTACGTGAATCTTGGTTGCGCTGCCCATATCATAACATGCACAGTAGATATCTATCGCAAGATTCAATCAATAATACAAAAGATATACAGGAAATAACATATTGAAGTGCAATATAAAAAAAAAAAAAACAAGACAGTGGTGTAATTTCATTTAGACCTTTCACACTGGGATCGCCCGTGCGTTAGCGGTAAAGCGTTGCTTGTTTTAGGGGAGCTATACCGCTGTTTAAGCGTCACTTTTTGGCCGCTAGCAGGGCGCTTTTAACCACAAAAAAGAGCTTCCGAAGAGCTGCCCATTCATTGCAATGGGCAGGGGCGTTTCAGGAGCGATGTATACAGCGCACCCAAACCACCCCAAAGATGCAGCTTGCAGGACTTTTTTTCCGAACGTCTCGCAAGCGCACCGCCCCAATGTGAAAGCACTCAGGCTTTCACATTCGGACGGCATGGGAGGCAGTGATCAGGCGCTTTACAGGTGCTATTTCTAGTGCTAAAATGCCTGAAAATTACCTCCAGTGTTAAGTGACCCCCATTCACTCCGACCGTACACGAATATGCCGCCCCACTGGACTGGGCTTTTTTTCGGTGGGGCTGCATATTTGTGTACTTCCCTTTTTGTGCTTGGAGCTGGCCGAGAGCCCCGGGCCCAGTTCTAAAGATCGGGACCTGGAACATCTGATTTCTGGTCACCTGATCGCTGTGATAGCCTCTGATTGGCCCGTCCCCGTGTTTTCTATCTCTGTGAATGGACGAGGCAGATGCATTGTATCATTCTCTGTCCTTGCAGAGATAGAAAAAAAAAATAATCAAAAATTTAAAAAAAAATACCTAGATCAACATTTGATCTAGGTCAGCACCAGGGTTAGTGTTTGAGTCAAGGTCAGGGTCAAAAGTTAGCATCATTATTTTTTTTTTGGACAGGATTTTTTTTTTTTTTTTAAATTGGTGTCAGTGTGTTTTAGGCAGGATAAAAAAAAAAAAAAGCAAAATGTGCTCTTATGGTTTCTGGGCTGTACTACGGGTACAAAAAACAATTAACATACACACATGTGGTATCGCTGCGATCGGCAGGAGAATTTATTTTGGGTCCTTCTTTGGTCGAAGGGGTTAAACGTGTGAAAGTCCCAATATTGCTGTCCACACTGATATTAGTGTCTATCACTTCTTAATAGTGTTCCAATTTCACCCAAAAGAATGTGCTCTACCACCGTCCATCTGCTCACCTCAAGAAGAGACCCATAAAACACATCGGTCATAAGTGCTTAAAATCCACCATGGATTAAAGGGTGATGGTCCTCGGCATGATGTGTGTATATCCCTTTAAGTGGCTGAGAGACATCCACTTGGATAGCCCAATTAAATCTCAAAAGGAGAAAAGGTTAAATGTGCAAAAATTTCATTTTTGGTGTAATAGTCCCAAGGGGAAATCACGTCTAAAGAGATGCAGACCCTGCCACTTTCCTCATCCTCTCCTCCGTGAGTGAAAGGGTGACGGTCCTCGGCACAGTGTGTGTATCTCCCTTGAAGAGGTCCAGAGACATCCACTTGAATAGCCCAATAGAATTTCAAACGGAGAAAAGGTTAAAATATAGTGTAGTAATTTTTATTAAAACGAGGTAAAATACAAGAAAAATGCACCCACAAATCAAGAGAGTCAAAATGATTCTAACAGAGAATAGTGTTCCGCCGCAACTTCTGGTTTCCACCTCAACCCGGAAGTGACGTCACCCAGCGCTGCGAAAGTAGCGGCAGAATGCTATTCTCTGAAGAGATGTTAGAGTCCTTTCGACTCTCTTTATTTGTGGGTGGATTTTTCTTGTTTTTTAACTTATTTTAATAAAAGTTACTAGACTATATTTGGACCTTTTCTCCTTTTGAAATTTTATTGGGCTATCTAAGTGGATGTCTCTGGACCTCTTAAAGGGATATACACACACTATGCTGAGGACCATCACCCTTTAATCCATGGAGGAGAGGATGCATGGAGGATTTTGAGTGCTAGATTTTTTTTTTTTTTGTTTTTTGTTTTTTTTTACTTTCTGTTACCTTTTTTTGGCTAAGGATTGCTAAAAAAAAAAAATTTGCAAGACAATACTACTACTACTACTACTACTACTACCACTACTACTACTACTACTACTACTAAAAGAAAGCCTTGTTTGTCCTTAAACTGTTACTAAACCCACAACAGTAAAATCTGTCTGTATATGCAGAATAGCATGCTTGTTATACTCACTGTGGATTTTAAGGGGTTAAAGGATATGTAATACTTACCTTACAAACATGTCATACTTACCTCCTCTGTGCAGTTGGTTTTGAACAGAGTGGCCCTGATCCTCCTCTTCTGGGGACCCCTCAGCAGAGCTTCTGGCTCCTCCTCTTCTCGAGTGCAATATTGGAGAGCCGCTCTCCCTCGGGGAACTTGTGCGGGCGTGCACCCGTGTCCTGCTGCTGCATCCATTGACAGACTGCAGGATCCCCCCCCCCCCCCCCCCGGCTCCAGCATCATTGGATTTGATTGACAGCAGCTGGCTGCACTGCTATCAATCTTTCAAATCAGGACCGAGACTTCTGCTGGAGCTTGTGTGCTCATCAACCAAAAAAAAAAGCATACAATCCCATATACACAATCCTATACCCACAGTTGATCCAGAAGAAGGCAAAACAAACACAAAAAAAAACAGCAAAGCATGATCCAATTTGCTACAGCAGGGAAAAAAAATTCCTTCCTGTTCCCCCCGAGAGCCAATCGGATTTTCCCTGGATCAACATTACCTATAAATGTCAGTACCCAGTTATATTATGTACATTTAGGAAAGAATCCAGGCCTTTCTTAAAGCAATCTACTGAGCTGGCCAGAACCACCTCTAGGGGAGTCTATTCCACATCTTCACAGCTTTTACTGTGAAGAAACCTTTCCGTATTTGGGGATTAAATCTTTTTTCCTCTAGATGTAAAGAGTGTCCCCTTGTCCTCAGTGATAGCCTTAAAGTGAATAACTCAACACCAAGTTCACTATATGGACCTTTTATGTATTTGTACATGTTGATCATATCCCCCCTTAATCTCCTCTTCTCAAGAGTGAATAAATTCAGTTCCTCTAATCTTTCCTCATAGCTGAGCTCCTCCATGCCTCTTATCAGTTAGGTTGCCCTTCTCTGCACTTTCTCCAGTTCCTCGATATCCTTTTTGAGAACTGGAGCCCAAAACTGAACTGCATATTCCAGATGAGGTCTTACTTATGATTTGTACAGGGGGGCAAAATGTAATCTCTCTCTCTCTGGAGTCTACACCTCCTACTAGTGCAAGAAAGGACTTTGCTCGCTTTGGAAACTGCAGCTTGGTATTGCATGCTATTATTGAGCTTATGATCTACCAAAACCCCCCAGATCCTTCTCCACCATTGGTTCACCCAGATCCTTCTCCACCATTGATTCCCCCAGATCCTTCTCCACCATTGATTCCCTTAGATCCTTCTCCACCATTGATTCCCCCAGATCCTTCTCCACCATTGATTCCCCCAGATCCTTCTCCACCATTGATTCCCCCAGATCCTTCTCCACCATTGATTCCCCCAGATCCTTCTCCACCATTGATTCCCCCAGATCCTTCTCCACCATTGATTCCCCCAGATCCTTCCCCACCATTGATTCCCCCAGATCCTTCCCCACCATTGATTCCCCCAGATCCTTCCCCACCATTGATTCCCCCAGATCCTTCCCCACCATTGATTCCCCCAGATCCTTCTCCACCATTGATTCCCCCAGATCCTTCCCCACCATTGATTCCCCCAGTTGTATTCCTTCTAGTATGTATGATGAATGCATATTCTCAGCCCCCAAGTTGATAACTTTACATTTATCAACATTAAGCCTCATTTGCCACTTAGTTGCCCAATGAAACAGTGCATTGAAGTCGGCTTGTAAGTTGGAGACATCCTGTAAGGACGTTATTCCACTGCATAGCTTGGTGTCATCTACAAAGACAGAAATGGTACTTTTAATCCCAGACCCAATATCGATTATAAAGGTATTAAAAGTAAGGGTCCCAGCACTGAACCTTGGGGTACACCACTGATGACCTTAGACCATTCAGAGTAACAATCATTAACCACTACTCTCTGAGTTTGTTTTTTTAGCCAGTTTTCTATCCATTTACAAATTGATCTTTCCAAGCCTGTAGACTTTACCTTACACATGAGCCGTGTGTGGGGAACTGTATCGAACGCTTTTGCAAAAGTATACGACGTCCACAGCCACCCCTCTGTTCAAGGTTTTACTTGCCTCCTTATAAAAAGAAATCAGATTTGTTTGACAATTTCTGTCTTTCATGAACCCATGCTGTCTGTTGCTTAAAATATTTTTTTCCAGCAAGAACTTGTTTATGTGGTCTTCTATTAAACGCTCTAGTATCTTCCCGGCTATAGAAGTTAAACTAACAGGTCTATAGTTACTTGGTAAAGACTTTTATCCCTTTTTAAATATAGGCACCAATCCAGTGGTACCATTCCAGTCATTAACGAGTCCCTAAATATTAGAAACAATGGCTTTGAAATGACAGAGGTCAATTCTTTTAGGATCCATGGGTGGATGCCATCAGGTCCAGGTGCTTTATCCACCTTTATTCTGTCTAAATATTTCTGGACCATATCCCTTTTGAGCCATTGTGTTTCAGTAGCACCCCCATTATGGACACGAGCTCCCCCATGCTCCTTTGTATACACAGAGCTGAAGAAAGTATTTAATACATTTGCCATCTCTTTGTCCCCGGCCACCCACTCTAGAATATTTTGTAAAGGGCCTACATGCTCAGAACTGACCTTTTTACTATTAATATGTTTTAAGAATTTTTGGGGGTTTGTCCTACTATTTTTTGCAATCTGTCGTTTGTTTTGAATTTTTGCATCCTTGATTTCCTTTTTACATATTCTGTTATGTTCTTTGTAGCATTTAAACGATGATAGTGTTCCTTCATTTTTATATTTTTTTTTAAAAGTTATTTTCTTATTATTTATAGCCATCTTAACTTTGGCCGTGAGCCACATAGGTTTTATTTTTAGCCTTTTACACCTTTTGCCCATGGGAATATACTTTGCAGTGAGTTTGCATATAGTCAGTTTTTGAAAAATTCCCATTTCTGTTCTGTGTCCATTGTGGGTGTGTATACAGATCCTAAATGACAGCCCAATCCCTCCCTCCCCTCCCCTCCCCTCCCCCCCTCCCTCCCTCCCCTCCTCCCCCCCTCCCCTCCTCCCCTCCTCCCCCCTCCCCTCCCCTCCCTCCCTCCCTCCCTCCCTCCCTCCCTCCCTCCCTCCTTCCCTCCCTCCCTCCCTCCTTCCCTCCCTCCTTCCCTCCCTCCCTCCTCCATGCCCAGTAACTAAAAAAAGAACACAGTGGATGGGATGTCACATCTTGATTGATGGATGATCCGCCTCCCACAACAGCATGAGGAGACAGGCTGTAGTGGAAATCTCCTCCTACCTGAACACTCAGGACTCGGGCGGACCCTGCAGTTTATCAAGTGACCATGGTATACAGATCAACCAAAAAGGTATATAGTGGCAGTGTTTTAATGTAAAAAGAAGATTTATAAGCTGTGGGCACTCCGTGGGGGGGGGGGGGGGGGGGCTCATGAACTATTTTAGTAGCACTTTAAAAAAACAATATATGTATTATTTAAAAGGGAAGTATGGGGTAAGGGGTTATTGCACATTTATACTTACCTAGGTGGATCGGTCTATTGCTGCATCTGTCCCCCACCGGCTCTAACACTGAGGACCGAGTAATTTAATACCGCAGATCGCTCGGTTCTCGCAGCTTTCCGAGCAGAAAGCTGCTGACGGTCGCTGCTCTCTGCTCTGCCCTCTCCTCGCTCACTTTCGTCATTTCCTGCTTGTGTGATTGGTTTACTGAATTTCCTAGAATACTGCACTAAGATGCAAGTCAGATTGTCTTCCTGTGCAAAAATGTCATTTTTGGTGAGATGCTCCCAATGGGGAATGAAGTCTAAAGAGATGCAGACCATGCCACTTTCCTCATTAGAACCCTGCAAGTGCAGCAGCTGATTTATAATTCTAAAATTGCTCCCATTCACGTTCATTTTGTACACGGACACAGAGAAACAAACAGCTATTTCTTCGGAGCAAAAAACAGGTAGGAATCTGCAACAAAGTTTGTTCAACTCCTTGCAGTGTGGATCACCCAGATCGGAATTTTTTTACCCACAACAAAAGTGGAGTTACTCTTTAAGTAATGATGACTTTTTTACAGAACAAACAGGTCAGAGAAGAAAATCAAAATATTACTCTGTTATATATACAGATATATATATATCTGTTACTCTATTACCCTTAAAGGATGTACAGGTGTGAGAAGTGAAGTGGTTAAATTGAATGTCTGGCCAAAATATTTTCTTTCTTTCGACTAGAGTAGGGATAGGTTGGACCTCCTGTCACATTCTCCTACCGCCCACCATCTCCCCCCCGGGCTCTGATAGAGTGATTTATCCTCGTTTCCTGTCCTCCATTTGTTTTACCAGACAGGAAGTGGGCTAAACTCTTAGACTGCAACATGGAAATAAAAATGCTTTTCTTTAGTAGAGTTTGGGAAAGGCTAGGACCCCTGTCAGACTTTTATTTTTGTCTATGTCCCTGTTGTAGATTTACCCTTGCTTCCCTGACTGGTGAAACAGCAGGACAGGAAGTGAAGGTAAATCATTCTAATGGAGTCCAGATAACACTTTTATTTAAAGTGGAGTTCCACCCATTTAAAAGTCAGCAGCTACAAACAGTGTAGCTACTGATTTTTAATAATCATACACTCACCTGTCCCACGGTCCAGCGATGCGGCACCCAAAGACTCGCTCCTCTCCGCGGGGCCGGCATTGAAACTGTAACTTCACAGCCAGACGCGCACTGCGAATGCGCAAGCCACTCTGCGCGTTGTGAATGGCCAGGCAATGTGACCTGTGACGTGTTCCAGAAGATTGCAGGGAGGGAGGGGGGAGAGGTGAACTTCCTTCCGGCACCAGGGGAGGAAGTGGGAGCTGGGTGCCTGTCAAAACTGGGTACCAGCTCCCCCCCCCCAAAAAAATGACATGCCAAATGTGGCATGTCAGGAGGTCACCAGCACTTAAAGAGGAAGTTCCATTTTTGGGTGGAACTCCACCTTAAAGTGGTTGTAAAGGAAAAAAAAAAAAAAAAAACACAAACCTGTCAATACTTACCTTCTCAGTGCAATAGAATTGCACAGAGTGGGCCCAATCCTCCTCTTCTCGGGTCCCCCACCAGTGCTCCTGACTCCTCCTCTCTTGCTGGTTTCCCCAATAGAAAACCCATTCCTATGGGGGCACTCGTGCGGGCTCGCTCCCGAGCAGCGCTGCTGCATTTTTTTGACACAGACCGCATGATTCGGCTACTCCCTCGTCACTGGAGTTGATTGACAGAAGCAGGAGCCACTGGCCAGGGAGGAGGGACAAAGCCAGGAGAGCCGCAGCTAGATCGCGATGGGGGTTCAGGTAAGTATAAAAGGGGTGAGGAGGCGAGTCTGTGATGCAGAAGGTTTTTATTTTTAACCTTAAAGTGGTAATAAACCCACAGCAATAAAATCAGTCTGTATATGCAGTGCAGCATGCTTGTTATACTCGCTGTGGGGTAAAACCCTTTGCATTGTGTAAAAAAGCTGTTTGATCATGTCTTCTCTGATCCTCCCCCTTGGAGGCACTCTGCACATGCTCAGTTTGGTGTGTATTGCTAGAATTTTTAATTCCTTGGTAGAGTGTATGTTATCAGCACAGGGCCAATCAGCACTGTCCAGACAGAGGGTCAGGGGTCCTGCATTTTCATAGGACAATCAGAGTAGAATAAAAACTCCTCCCACAAGCTTTAACCAGACACTAATAGAAGTCACAAGACTGCTATATACTGCCGATGAGAAAAGGTATTTAGCAGTTTATATTTACTAAAGTAATTGCATTCCCATGTTCTGTGTACTGTGGGAGACCAGATATAGTGAATGCAGAGTCCTGGGTTTAGTAACACTTTAATGCATAGAATGCATTAAGGTTATAAAAAAAAACCTTGAGGCTTTAGAACCACTGTAAGTTTGTATTCTCTGATTTTTTTTCTTTTCTTGTAATGAAATTCCCTTTCAGTACAGACACTTTCTTCTTTGGTATGTCCCAGTTTGCTAAAATATAAGGTGGTTCAACCTTATGTGCAATTTGGCTTCCCCAGTGTGTGCGTAACATGTGTGCTTAGATGATTTTGGTTGACACGTATTATTTACCTTTGTCTTTTGCTTTTTTGGCAGGAAGTGCTATCATCCCAGTACTGGTACTATGTGTTAGAGCTGAGCTTTTATTGGTCCCTGCTGTTCAGCGTCGCCTTTGATGTCAGAAGAAAGGTGAGACAATGTTTCCATTCTAAATAAGGTTCTCCTGTTTAAAATGTTTCTGTGGCTTTAGTGTTGCACTAAACAGTCATCCGATCAGCAAATACCGTTCCAGCATATAGCATAGTAAATGTTTCCATCCTCCTATCCAGCAGCTTGTTGAGTGAAGACAGACAGGGAATCAGAATGCGACCAGAGACTCCGAATGTAAATCCTGCAATGCTCCTTGTGAAGCTGGAGGAAATTGGAAGCTTTTCTGTTTTGACCGTGCTTAAAATTCAGACTGGCTAATGCCAGAAGAAATGTATAATAACATAACATCAAAAATTATCTTTTTCTATAATATATATATATATATATATATATATATATATATATATATATATATATATATATATATATATATATATATATATTATAAAGACGCCTCACTATCTTAATACTGTGAACAATACATATGTAATATTGGGTGTATAAAGTGACAATAGTGAAATAAAGTGCTATAGTGCTAAAGATAATACACTAATAATAAATCTTGTGAATCAAAGCAACATCATTAGATCATAAAGTCCATTTCAAATATAATAAAATCATATCATGATAATCCAAACATAAAATGAATAAAGTGACAAATGGTGAAGTGAAGTGCTATAGTGTGTGAGTATAATACACTGGCAATGAATATCATGAATCAGTGCAACATGATTAAACCATCAAGTCCATTTCAAACAATTGTCAGTGTATTATACTCACGTACTATAGCACTTTACT